>CM035408.1:8146363-8193863 GCA_020310875.1 Ceratopteris richardii | reverse complement strand
ATGTATCAGGTTTAGGAGGAATGGGCATTTCTGCTTGTGATAAAGTCCGTCGAGAGGTTTCTCAAATTGTAATATGTGAGCATTCTTTGGCACAAAAGGCCCGTATTGCGCGTTGTCGTGATTTGGTTTCGGCCGATATCGAGATGATGGAGAAAATAGTTCCTTCTTCACAGATGACGCAACTTGCAACTAGTGCTACTCGGAGTCAGAACCGGCAATATGGAAGAGGACTCTTCCACCCCTCCTACACAACGTCCTAGGCAAGGACTTAGTGCCTCATATCCTCTACTATACAAAAACAGAGACAAAAGGCCGCAGAGATACGAATTGCGAGGTGTGTTATTGAATGCAATCTTGCATTCAATGTGGTACGTATAGAGGCATGGAGGCGCATGGTGAAAGCTATTGCTTAGGTCGGTCCATGCGATGATTTGTATGGAATTGACTACAAGCGATTGCGTACTACCATGTTAGATGAGGAAAAGGAGCGCATTGGGGTAAAGCTAGAGCCTATTAAAACAAGCTGGGTGATGTATGGATGTTCCATCATATCTGATGGATGGAGTGACACGCGTCGACGCCATATTATAAACGTCCTATATCATCTTGCCTAGGTACCTATTTCCTCTGTGCCTTGGATGCTAGTAGAGGGGGGGTTCGCATTACGGGTGACTTTATCTTTCAGCATATCAAATCTGCCATTCTTGAGGTAGGAGCTGAAAATGTGGTACAAGTTATCACAGATAATGCATCCAACTGTAAGAGAATGGGGGAAATGATTGAACGTGAGTTCCCCAAAATAGTTTGGACACCCTGTGCTGCACACTGTGCGGATCTCCTATTAGAGGACATTGGCAAACTAACATGGATAGAGCCCATTGTGAATGATGCCAAACGGATTGTGAGTTTTATACGTAAAAATCATTTGGCATTATCGGTATTCCGTTCTCATAGCACCATAGAGATGATTCGCCCTGCAGACACTAGATTCGGTTACATATATGTGGTGTTATATAGACTTCAACAAGTCATAGATCGCAGATGGACAAACGTATCACACTCTCAGACATAGCTTGCACGTTATGTGCAAAGGAAAGTATTGGACGAGAGCTTTTGGAAGGAAATAGAATCTTGTGCTTGTCTTGAAGCCCATATATATCTTGCTTCGTATAGTGGACAAAGAGGGTTCTACACTCAGACTTGTCTACCATTTCTATATGCAAATGAGGCAAGCTTCATGCGAGGAAGGGAACTTTCACAAGAGAGGTATGTGTTTGAATTATGAAATTTATGTATGTTTCTTTTATTTAATATATCTATATAAACATTCAGATATGACATAATGACATTGATTTTACTTTGTAGGAAATCTGATATTTTACGACTAGTGGACTATCGTTGGTCTTTCCTATCTAAACCCATACATGGATTTTCGGTACTCTTGTATCCATATTTCAAGAGTCCGGCTTTATGGGAAGAAGGCCAACTACGACACATGAAGGATGAGTACATGCAACGCATCATGTCCCATGACGATCAGCTTCTCTTTGATAGAGATTTCACAGGTTATATGGGGAATGTGGGCATCGCATATGCGCGTAGTACATCTATGCGCAAAGAGGTGACGGCTGAGCCATTGGAGTGGTGGTTACATTATGGCTATGGTCATCCTTCAATGGTTCCACATGCTCTACGAGTTTTATCACATGTATTTTTTTGGTATTGATAATTGAACATTGATTCATATTATCATAATAGTTTCAATACTTTTATTTTGAAAATGCTTATGGATTATAATCTATGTAGGATGCTTCCTCTAGTGCATGTGAACGCAATTGGAGTGCCTATTCTCTCATTCATACAAAGTTGAGGAATAGGTTGAGTGTACAACAATTAGAGAGGTTGGTCTTTTGTAAGGCCAATTTGAGATTGGTGCATGATCTCAAAACAAAAACTGATAGACCAAAACAAGTATTCTTTTATATACTTAAGTTTGTCCTTCATTCTTTTAAGTTTAATATTGTAATTCAAATTGCGTTTTTATCATTTATGTAATGTTTAGGTACCTCCTACCATCTTTAAGAGTTCTATGGAGACAGAGGACGAGACGACAGTTGTTCGAGATGAGAAGGAGGATATCTATCGCATGCTACACCTAGAGCTAGAGAGTATTGATCGCAGAGTGACACGTGCACGTGCTTGTCGATTGGGTATTGAGCCTCATGTGGACATTGCATCTACGAGTGTTGCTCCAGCACCGGTGTACAGCAGGGGGCGCAAAATGCGCCCACGACGACTAGGAGATCCACTTCCTGAGGCACATGATATCAGCATAGCACCACATAGCATTGATTTTACTCCGATTGCCGAGCCAGAGTACGATGAGGATGGGAATGTCATTGTCATTGGAGACATTCCATCAGAGTCATCATCATTGTCTTCTTCGGAGGGGATGGATGATGAGGAGCATGATGATTGATGATTGATCCCATTATCTAGAGACTAAAGTCTATACTATATAGATTAGTCAGTATGTGGAGTTTGACACTGGAAAGTGGACTTAGGCATCATAGATGTCCTTTCATCATTATGTTTTTGTATCAGGATTCATGGTTGATTTGAGACATTTCATGCTTCATGTATTATTCACATACATTTTTGTTCATAGTTAATGCATGTTATGTGGATGCTATGCTCATTGCTTTGTTTCCTGAACCCTGACTCGTGAGTTTGTGATTATTGTAACTTGTTATAACTTTAAGTTTTGAAAGTGATGTTTGAAGTGG
The DNA here is from genome assembly GCA_020310875.1 of Ceratopteris richardii. Taxonomy (NCBI): domain Eukaryota; kingdom Viridiplantae; phylum Streptophyta; class Polypodiopsida; order Polypodiales; family Pteridaceae; genus Ceratopteris; species Ceratopteris richardii. The sequence continues at coordinate 8,191,077 of CM035408.1, read as the reverse complement.
ATGGTGATATTATTCATAAAGTTTATAAGATGGTGATGTTAAATTGTTGATGGTTATGGTGTATGGTGTAGAAACTAGAGTTTAGATATCTAGTTGTGTTTGTATTATTTTGAAATATATTTATTTTGATATATATATATATATATATATATATATATATATATATATATATATATATATATATAATATGTATATATAATATTTAATATATGGACGAACATTATGAACCTTACCTCGAGGGTAAGGTTCTTCCCTCGAACCTAATGCGTACCGAACCTTATGAACCTTACCACCTTGATTTTTAGACACGTATGTATGTACTCTATGTATGTGTTTGTAGATATGTGCTTTTATCATTTTCATGTTGTCTTTGGTTTTGCTTCTAGTTTAGTTCTCGTCTATTTATTTGTTTGGTCAGATAACCATTTACGTTAGAAGTTGTTTTCAGTGTTTGTTCCTTTTGCAATTTCTGTGTGGGTCCGAAGCCATCGCTCATAATGTGGCATGTGTATAGGAAATTGGAATGTACACACATTATTACATTTAAAATTTCAAGTTGTTTATTATGTAGCACTTATTCACTGTCATAAGTCAGGAGCAGACAACACGATATGCAATACTAGATGCTTTGATGTTAGTTTTATCAAATTATTTATGTTTTCAACTTTAATTTAGTACCAATATGGATATCATAGTGTATAATTGTTTATATTTTAGGTTGATGCATGTCTTCTTCGGTTCCTTGTTGGCAAGGGGTATGTAAGTTACACTGATTCAATAGTGATGCAGTTTGTGAGTACAAACTTGGTTGCGTACTATCATTTTACAGTTGTGTATGTTTCTGGTTTTGAATCTTGATTCGTGCATTTCATTTTGCTACAGTGGAAAGACTAAAGAAAAGATTCAAAAGGATACATCGACTCGTATAAAAGTACCTTCACCACGTGAGGCAAAGCATGGGGCTTGTTTAGGTGAGCATGACATTTTGGATTCAAGGATATTATTTTTGGTTGGTTTAGCATCAAAACAGGAATGAAACAAAGTCAGATTCAAAGGTGAAATATTTTCTTAGATTAAATATTATGTACTTCTGTAAAGTTTGTGAGAACGTGTCTATATATTTAGACCTCAATATCCAACACATTTGCATGCCTGTGTGATAGTTGATGATGGTGGTGGGTGAGCATGCCTATATTTTCTTTTGGGGAGATCAAAACATGATGGATATGCCATCTTTGGCTCATTCTTGCTGTATATAAAATTTATACCTATTTATTTCAGAAGTTTAATTTCCAGCTCCAAGTTTCAAGTCTTTGCTTGAAGTCAACATGCATTTTTTTTCTGATGCTTTCAAGATGATTGGTTCATTGACTTGTTGCTCACCGTGTGGTAGACACACGGGCGAACTGCTGCATTAACATAGTTGACCATGTGGTGAGGTCGTTATGAAGTTTGATTTTACATGCTACTCTGGGAGAATTTGCTTAAGGGTGAGGTCTCAGGTGATTAAGTTGACTAGCCTCTCAAGCATACTGAAGTGCAAGTTGTTGCGAAAGATTCTGGTCATGAGTAGCTGATGTTGTGAAGATGTAGAAAACAGAGGACGCACTTAAACAAGTGTGTTTTGATTTGCTTCACCAGAAGGTGAGTGGGAAGGTGCCTCTGATAGCAAAATACTGCAACCACAAGATGTTTGCAACAAATCTTGTGCTCTCCATGAAAGGACAAATGTGCTCCATTGGGAGAGGTGATAAGAGGTGGTCTATGAGCTTGATTGACGAGCATATGTTTGTGGAAAGGGTTTTTGAATCAGATTGGAGATTTTTTGCAAAGGTTTCTACATTCATTAAATAGATCTTGATTCTTTTGGAAGCTTCTTTAAAGAGAGGTGCATAATGAATAATTAGCTTAAAACATGAAAGCATATATTGGGATTAGATGCATGACATGCATTGAAAAGAAAGAATGCTTTTTTACCTGTCTTGCTAAGTTTTTGCATTACATAAGAAACACACACCAGAGCATGATACCACAATAGAATTCTTGCATATCACTCTTAGAGGTGGTTGGACTATGCAAGCATGCATGTAAGAGAGGTTAAAACTTTTATGGTTTAAAAATTAAGGTTTGAATTAGTCACCATAGAGTAGTCTCTAAGGAACATTAAGGTTGGAATTAGTCACCATAGAGTAGTCTCTAAGTAGTCTCATATATGCAATCACATTCCAAGATAGTTAATAGTTGCTCTTAAGTATTGCAATTATTTAGAGCAAGATCTTTCAAAGCTTTCTAGTTGCGTATTAGTGGAAGACATGACTTCAAGTTCATGAATTTTTGGACATAAGGAATTTAGGATATGCACTGAACACTCTAAATAAAAAATGTATACTTGGGGAGGCATTAAGAAAGCTCCAAAGATGTCTAAGAGAAAAGAAAAAAGAAATCCAACGAACTTGAAAATAAATTTCATTTTTAGACCAAGGAAAAGAAATTTCAGACTTAGTTGAGTAATTGAAAGAGTATACTCGAGTAGGTGGTGGAATTAAATGTGCACTTTTGTCCCTTACATTCTTGCATTGAGAGGAGACAATGTGCACACCATATCTACTCAAGTGAGGAAAATACTTCTACAGAAGACTTAAAGTCTCTCTCTATAAGTAAGAAGAGTTTTTGCTTTGGAAGTCAATTTACCAAAGATGGTAATTTTGAAAGTTAGTTCCTCTCCGTTATGCCAGAGTAGCATTCAAGAGTATTTACTCATAAGTACTTGGAAAAGATAACTTCCGAACTTGGATGGATACCAATTAGATAAGCTTAATGGAGGCTTTAAATTATCTATTGGTGAAAATATTCAACCAAAGCTTTGAAGGAAGTTCCTGAAGATGAAAACCAAGTAGGATTTAAGCTTGCTAGATGTTTATCTCATAATTATTAGGAGATGAACAAGTTATTAAAGATCATAAATGCTTAATCCATAAATTGAATCTTCAAAAGATGCTTCCAAATCCTTGAGGTAAAAGGAAGTAAAAGGGATACTTAACTTGAATTAGCTACTTCACCCTTGAATAAGTGCTTAAGGTTCTTAGGCTCAAAAAGAAGTATCCTATGAACTTCAAGGTATGTGACATAAAGATAATGATATGCAACCATGTCCAAAGTATAGGAAGATCAACACTCGGATAGAATTAGATGATTAGTTAGCAACTCGTTCGAATTCAATTAGGTTGCAATGATATATATGGACCTGAAAAAGAAGAATTTAAGGATTTTTAATCCTTAGAGCATCAAGGCACGAGTAAGAGTCATGAGTATGACTTAAATAAGAAAAGTGACAAGTTTCTAAAGAGATCACTAGAATCTAAGAAATTGTCACTCTAACCAAACTATCATGTCTTGTATGAATCAATAAGAATTGGGAAGTTGATCTTTTGAAATAAGACATGTCCAATCAAAACTCTCGAGTAGTTTTTTCCCCCAAAGTATTACATATTTGATAACCAAGGTATCTTATATCCAAGGATAATATCCTATTGAAAGGAAAACACAAGTCACTACACGATGGTGGCAATGTGAGCTTGGTGGTTTGGAGCATCAAGTTTTGCAATAACATCAAAGTGGGTATGGTGGTACAAGATACCGTACTAAAAGGTGATGGATGCCCAAGCTCAACTTTATATATCTTCGAATCACGTTCAAGTCTTTGAGAAAAGTGTCCCAAGTTTGAGTAGTTATGAGATTCTAGGGAAATTCATCTAGGACTTGGTTTGGTATAACACTTGAACTTAGGCTGACCAAAAGTGAATGCAACGCTTCTTTCTCACTTTCTACTAAGGGCTTAAAGCTCTGATTGGACATAGTAGTCCTACAATCGAGAAAAGGTTGGTGAACATTTTTATAAGGACCTAGTAGAAACATCCAAGTTAGATGTTTTGGTCAAGCATAGTAAAACTTTATTCATGTAAACAAATTCAAGTAAATCTGAGAATCCTCAAAGTCTTGAATATTTAGAAGTTTCCACCTAAGTCGTGGGAAGCATCCACCTAGCTCTGAAAACACCAAAAAGATTTCTTGAATCTTTCTAAAATATTCAGTAGTTGAATAAGTATCCAAGTGGTTCAAAGCACTTTTTAGAGGTGTAAGTGATTTATGTGTTGGTCTAGGATACGTGGCATGGGAAGTTATCAGTGCCATTGGTCAAAGAAGTTTCCTGTGCCAAGTGTGGTCCAAGTTTCGAGGTGGTGTGGTCAGACATATGGCGCCCAAGGTGTGGCCTACATAATGCACATCTTACTTGCCTTGGTCATCTTGAGTGGTGGCCCAAGTGAGGAACTTACCCAACCTATGCATTAATGGTTGCGGTAATGGTAGTCTCATAGGGAATGGATCATGTGAAGTCGCCCACTACATGTTCAAGTATGATCATCCAACCTATGGGGTTGTCCCTCTACAAGCATGTGTGGTACTGGTCCCCACTACGTAATGGGTCACATGAAGTCGTCCATGTCTAAGTATGGTCGCTCACAAATGGAGTCTCCCATCTGCAAGCATGTGAGGTCTCCTTATACATAGGTGCCTAACACCATAGTCTCTCTATCCCAGAGAGGACTACAGATACATACATAAATTTCCATGAGATGTATCGACGTAGCAAGAGAGTTTCCCTGTGAACTCGAGGGAAAGGGCATCATCATTAGGGAAATTCGAGAATAAGTGCTTACAGAGAGAAGAGTATAGGATACCTATCAAGGAGGAAAAATAGGAAATAAGTTGCCTATTGAAAGGAGGAAGAGATAGATATTCACTTTGAGGAGAGAGAAAAAGATGGCAAGTCACCTACCTTTGAAGAGTTGCATTTCTTGTTACTCCAAGACGAAGATAAGCAAAAGAGTATGGAAGAGAATGATGAAGGCATGTTATCATCATCAAAGGGTATGAAGAAGAAGGAGACCATAAAGAATGAGAAGAAAAGTCAGCAAACTAAGAAAGAAAGAAAGTCTTCTACTTGTAAACCTTCTAGTCCTTCCCTTATTAGTTCCTCTATACCCAAAGAAAAATCCGCTACTACATCTATTTCAAAGAAAGGAATTTGCCATTATTGTAAGAAACTGTTGGGGATAAAGGCCCCAAGGACTCTCCTTTTGTATATTTTGACCCTTCCATGTGAAAGCTCTCTTCGAGAGCTTTCCAGACATATTTTTGTTGTATTTTTTGGACCCCAAATTGGGGAGTTATAGGCATTTACATTATTTTTATGACTTTTGGTCATTGGCCATGTGTGAACATGCCCAAATGACCTAAAAGTCACTTATCAATAAGACTTGGTCCCAAATCTCTCATAACTTGATTGGGACTTCTTCAACTTCAGCTTCTCCATCTTCTTCTCCAAATTTCTGCGCAGGTTTCTCTCTCTACTTTCTCTCTCCTCACGCAGCAGCCCACTCCCTTGGTGTTTGGAGCAACGGAGCACACCACGACGTAGCTCTCCGCGGCCTCTTTCAACTGGTATCAGAGCTTTGAGCTGTTCCATCGCGACAAAGTTGCTCAAACTGTTTTTCTACTTCAGCCTATGTTAAGCTGAAGGTGTTTTCTTGCATTTGGGAGAATTTCATCGCGAAAAACCTTCTTTTTTCGCGATAAAAGTGTTGTTTTTGGAGGATTACTTCAGCCCGGAGCAAAGCTGAAGCAAATTTTGTGCTTTTTAGAGAGTTTCATCGCGAAGAATCTCTTCTATTCTTCCTTTTGTATCCCCACAGGTCATTTTCAACATCCACATTGCTGATTTTTTCATCTATAGGTCTTTTGTGGCAGAAATTCTCTCATTTTTCAAGTGGGAGGACATGCACAAAGATTGAGGAAGTGCATACTTGCTGGAAACTTATTACAGTAGGTCATTTCTCTGATTTTACAGGTCATATTGCTGCAAAAATTGGGGCTTTTGTGAAAACAAGCACCCATTGCCTTGGTTTTACATCTATGTATGCCTTTTGTGGTTGAAAAACAACAAATTTGTTGTTTTTGATGCAATTACAGCTTGCTGGAATTTTCTGAAATTTTCTGCAGAAAATTTCAGAAATTGTTTTTTGCAAGTTTTGAACAGTTTTTGGGCTTAATTTCTCAGCTATAGTCTCCTAAGGTAATTGCGCACAGGACAGCAGGTGAATTTTACCTTTTTGGTGAAATTTTGAAGCTCTTAGTGTGCAAACATGGCCTCTACCTCCTCTGATGTCAAAAGCTTGTTTGAGATCAAGAGATTTGAAGGTAATGGTTTCGATTTGTGGAAAGAGAGAATGTTGGGCATCCTCTTTCTTAAAGATTGTGAAGGGGCTCTTGAGGAAGTCAAGCCTGAAGATATGACAGATGCAGCATGGATGAACCTAAACAAGAAGGCCATCACTTACATCAAGATGGCTGTATCAGATGAAATCTTAGTGGATTTGAAAGGCCTTACAACTGCTTTTGAGGTATGGGAGAAGCTGAAAGCCACTTATGAAAATACCACGCCTGTAAATCAAGTGCATCTTATGCGTAAGCTAGTGTGTATGCAGCTTGATGAGTCAAAAAGTGTGGCTGAGCACTTATCTTTGTTTACAGGTACTCTTTCACAATTGCAGGACTCTGGATTACCTCCATTTGATGATAAGCTTAAGGCCATCTTCTTGTTGATGACCTTACCTGATTCGTGGGAAACATTGGTTGTTTCACTTTCGAATAGCCCCAGTCTTACCTTTGATGGTGTAAGGGGTTCTATTTTGAATGAGGAAATCAGGAGGAAAGCTAGTGGAGAGGGCAGTGGTTCAGCCAATGTGGCTAGAGGAAGAACAGAAAAGAAAAGTGGAAATGTACAGAGGAACAGGAGCAAAAGCAAAGGCAAGGCTGAAGTGACTTGTTATCAATGTGGTAGGAAAGGTCACAAGAAGCCTGATTGCAGATTCTATAAAGCTGAACTAGAAAGAAAGAAGAACACAGGTGACGGGAAGAAAAAGGACACCAAGAATGAAGCACATGATACCTCAAAGGACAAAGACAAAGAGAAGGCCAATGTGGCCTCTAGTGTCATCATTGAGGAGCTATCAGATGCAGAAGATATACTTTGTGCTACTATGGAAGCAGAGCATGTTGAAGTTATTGATCCTTCTATTAATATTCATGCACAAGATATGCAGATCACAAAGAGGGATTTGATTGATGCCTTGCTTACTGTGAATGATGCTTTGTCACAAACATGGATTGTAGATTCAGGTGCATCGTTTCATGTAACTCCTATTAAGGAGTGTTTCACTACCTTTCATGCAGGCAGCCATGGACATGTATATCTTGGAAATAACCATGCTTGTTCAATTGAAGGTATTGGCACAGTGCATCTCACAGTGGATGGTACCAATGAGCTGGTTTTGCATAATGTAAGGTATGTACCAAGCATCAAGAAAAGCTTATTGTCTGTTGGGCAAATGGATATGCATGGATATAGTACCCTCTTTGAGAAGGGGTCATCGAAGCTTATCAAAGGCTCTAGGTTGATTGTTAAAGGTACAAAGAAAGGGACTCTTTATTGCTTGCATGGTAAAGCCTTGCTGGGCAAGTTTATTGCTTTGGCTGAAATCCATTCACATATGGAATTATGGCATAAAAGGCTTGGTCACATGAGTCAAAAAGGCCTTGATAAACTATGTAATTTGGACAAGTTTGATGCTAAAGGCTCAAAACTTGATTTTTGTAATGAATGCCAATATGGTAAGCAAGTAAAGAATTCTTACTACTCTGGTGTCTCTCGTAAGTCTAATGTGCTTGATCTTGTTCATTCTGATGTTTGTAGCATGCCCACAAAATCTATGGGGGGTGCTCTTTACTTTGTTTCTTTTGTAGATGATTACTCTAGGAAGCTTTGGGTATATTTGTTAAAATCTAAAGATGAAGCCTTTGCTGCATTTAAGAAATTTCATGCATTTGTGACCACTCAAACAGGTAGAAAGCTGAAATGCTTAGGTACAGATAATGGGGGTGAGTTTACAAGTGCTGAATTCAATAGATTTTGTGAAAATCTTGGTATTAAGAGGGAGCTAACAGTCCCATACAGCCCCTCTTCCAACGGTGTGGCTGAAAGGTATAATAGGACTTTATGTGAGAGGGTGAGATGCATGCTATCCACAGCTAATCTCCCTCATGGATTTTGGGGAGAGGCTTTGAAAACTGCAGTTCATGTTTGCAATCGATCCCCTCATATGTCCTTAAAAGGTGGCATTCCAGAAGAGGTTTGGTCTGGCAAACCAGCTTCATATGACCACCTACGCATCTTTGATTGCGATGCTTTTGTGCATATAAGGCCTGAGTTGAGAAGCAAGTTAGATGCAAAGTCCATGAAAGGAATCTTCATGGGTTATGGAGATGAAGGTGAAATGGGCTACAGGATTTGGCTACCTCAACTCAAGAAGGTAATACGCAGCCGAGATGTTGTATTTAATGAGGCAAGGCTGCTCAAAAACAATTGTGCCTCTAAAGATGACCATAAAAGAGTCAAATTTCAGCATGTACAGCCACCAGTTAAATCTGATATGGACCCTCGGGATGCACCACATATGGCTGGAAATGACAATGAGCCCGTGGTTATTGAGCCAGATGATGCTGGACAGCAAAATGATGCTCCTGAAGGGCATATGCAGCCACCTATTCATGCTGAAAACAGGGCTGGAAATGATGTACAGCAGCCTGTTAACAATGAAGAAGTTAATGTACCTCCTGATGTAGATCCATTGCCTGGTAATGTTGATCATTGGGTAAGAAGATCTATACGTCCTAGGAGGCGAGTGAATAGATATGATCCCTCTATACATTATATTATGTTATCAGATGAGGGTGAGCCTCTTACTTATAAAGAGGCAAAGCTATGTGAGCACAAGAAGAAGTGGGAGTTAGCCATGCAGGAAGAGATAAAGGCCTTGCATGCAAATGATACTTGGGATTTGGTTGAGTTACCCAAAGGAAGGAAAGCCATTCCAAACAAGTGGGTGTACAAAATCAAAACTGTTGATGGCAAACCCAAGTATAAGGCAAGGCTGGTTGCTAAGGGATATGCCCAAAAAGAGGGCATTGATTTCCAAGAAGTGTTCTCTCCAGTGGTGAAAATGACCACTTTACGTGTGTTGTTTGCTCTCACAGCTGCTTTGGATTTGGAATTATTCCAAATGGATGTTAAAACAGCCTTTTTGCATGGTGATTTAGATGAAGAGCTGTACATGAAACAGCCAGAAGGATATGCCATTCTTGGAAAAGAGCATCTGGTATGCAAACTGAAAAGGAGCTTGTATGGGCTGAAACAGGCCCCCAGACAATGGTATAAGAAGTTTGATGCATTTATGCTCAAACATGGGTTTAAAAGAAGCCATGCAGATCATTGTTTATACACGAAAAAGGATGAAGATGGCAGCCCAATTATTCTTGTACTGTATGTAGATGATATGCTGTTGGCTGGGAAGAAAAAGAGCACTCTGAATGCTCTAAAACAGCAGCTGAACTCTGCATTCTCAATGAAAGACCTTGGGGAAGCTGAGCATATTCTTGGTATGCGTATAAAAAGGGATAGACAGCAGCATACTTTGCAGGTATCCCAAGAAAAGTACATTGAAAAAGTGCTGGACAGATTTAATGTGGCTGATGCTAAGCCTCTTGGAGTGCCATTGCAGCCACATGTTAAGCTTTCCAAGGATGACTGTCCCAAAAATGATGATGCAGCCAGTTACATGAAGAGTGTTCCATATGCATCAGCTTGTGGTTCACTTATGTATGCTATGGTTGCCACTCGGCCAGACATTGCTCATGCAGTGGGAGTTGTTAGCAGGTTCATGGCTAATCCTGGTAGAGCTCATTGGGAGGCAGTCAAATCTATCTTGAGATATTTGAAAGGGACCAAAAGTAAATGCTTATGTTATGGAAAGGGTCCATTGGAGTTAAAAGGATTTTGTGATTCAGACATGGCAGGTGATGTGGACACACGCAAGTCCACAAGTGGCTATGTATACATCCTTGCAGGTGGAGCTATTTCATGGTGCTCTAGACTTCAGAGGATAGTTGCACTATCTACTACAGAGGCTGAATATATTTCAGCCACAAAGGCTTCCAAAGAAGCCATTTGGTTAGCTTGGCTCTGCAGTGAGTTTGGGATGCTTGAAAAGGCACCTCTTCTTGGATGCGATAGCCAGAGTGCCATATGTTTGGCAAAGAATGCCATGTTTCATGCTCGCACAAAGCATATTGATGTGAGATATCACTTCATCAGAGAGGTGTTAGAGGATGGCCTGATCACTTTGATCAAGGTCAATACTTCACAGAATCCTGCAGATGCTCTCACGAAGTGTCTGCCCAAGGCACAACATCAGCTATGTATACAGATGGTGGGAGTTACTTAGCTTAAAGGAGCCTCCTTGGTCCTTTAAGTGGGAGGTTGTTGGGGATAAAGGCCCCAAGGACTCTCCTTTTGTATATTTTGACCCTTCCATGTGAAAGCTCTCTTCGAGAGCTTTCCAGACATATTTTTGTTGTATTTTTTGGACCCCAAATTGGGAAGTTATAGGCATTTACATTATTTTTATGACTTTTGGTCATTGGCCATGTGTGAACATGCCCAAATGACCTAAAAGTCACTTATCAATAAGACTTGGTCCCAAATCTCTCATAACTTGATTGGGACTTCTTCAACTTCAGCTTCTCCATCTTCTTCTCCAAATTTCTGCGCAGGTTTCTCTCTCTACTTTCTCTCTCCTCATGCAGCAGCCCACTCCCTTGGTGTTTGGAGCAACGGAGCACACCACGACGTAGCTCTCCGCGGCCTCTTTCAAGAAACCACGTCATTTCATAGCAGAATGTAGAAAGAGGATTTATAATGAGAAGAAGAAAGCATCATGTAATAATGCTGAAGAGGTTTCAAAACCTAAGTCTCCTAAGGAAGAATGTTATATATTTGTTAGTATTGAAGAATTAGCTTTTGATCAGGCAACATTAAATACAATCTTTGATAATCCTTGGATTTTTGATTTTGGAGCTATTAAGCATATGACATGTTGCAGGAAGGTATTTTCTTCTCTTACTAACTCTTCAGGGAGAAGAGTGATTATTGCAGACGGTCATGATTTGGATGTTGTAGATATTTGAGAAGTAAACCTAAAGTTAAGCGTAGGTGGAAATTTCACAATTTCTAATGTTCTTTATGTTTCGAAAATGAAGAAGAATTTGCTCTCTATATCTACTTTCTTGTCAAATGGTTTTAAAGTTGTTTTTAAGAAAGATTCATGTCAGATCCTCTCGCCAAATAAGGAGCATTGTTTACTTCAAGGAGAAAATAGAAGTGTCATGTTTGTGTAATCCTAAATTAGTCAATGCCAATGTTGCTAAGTCTTCTACACCTGAGGAGAACATGAACTTATGGCATGCAAGATTTGCTCATATTAGTTACATAGATCTCAAGCACATCAAAGATCATGGTATGGTGGAGAGTTTACCTACTTTTTCTTTACAAGATGATGCAGAATCATGTGAAGGATGTCTTGAAGGAAAGCTTCACAAACTTCCTTTCAAGAAGCATAGATACATCACAACCACAAGGAAGTTGCAGATCATATATTTAGATGTGAACGGTTCTATGAAGACAGATTCCATTTTCAAGGTTACAAGTATTTCGTCACTTTCATTGATGATTTTTCAAGATATTCATGGATTTATGGTCTTAAAGTAAGTCAGAGGTCTTTCCTACTTTCAAGAAGTTCTTAGCTATGATTGAAAATGAAAGTCAGACAAAAATTCAGATTTTGAGAAGTAATAGAGGAGGAGTATATGTCAAAAGACTTTAAGTCTTTTCTTGAAGACAAAGGTTTCTGTCAACAACTCACTATTGCTTACACTTGAGAACAAAATGGTGTTGGAGAGGGAAAGAATAGGATACTTGTTTAGATGATGTATAGCATGATGTCATCCAAAAAAGCTTTCTTCTAAGTTTTGGTTTGATGCAGTACATACAACTAATCACATTATAATTTATGATTAGGTCTTCCACAAAAGCTTTAAAGGTTATCATACCTTATGAAGCATATTATGAGAAGAAACCCAATATGAGTTACTTCAAAGTTTTTGGTTCTCTAGCTTATGTTCACATCGAGAAGAAGGATCGTGGTGAGCTTGATGTAAAAGCCATTAAAGTTGTCTTTATTGGTTATGCAATTGAAAGCAAAGGATATAAATTCTATGTACCAGAAATAGGTAATATCCTACTCTCACGCAATGCATATATCGCAGAAGGTTAGATCTATGAGAAGAAAGCAGAGATTCCAGATTTCATATAAGCAGATGATATGCATTTTTTAAAATCAAGAATTAATATATTACATTTGTTATGTTCATATAATGAGTAATTAAGATTCAAGAGTAATGAAAACAAAAAACATGGAAAAAACTTTCTTCTGGATAGGTAAATATGTGTTTTTATTCGGAGCCTCTCCAATTTTGTCCATATACTCATAGAGAAGACCCCATGGTACTTCCCTTTATATCGGGGATGCGTAGAACGGTGTAATAGGGTTTACTGTTTTAACTAAACCCTCTGCCTCAACCTAAGACTTTTTCATAATATGGTGTCTAAACTGCGAGAACTTAGGAGTGATGCTCTTATCCCAAGCAATTCATTCATCACTGCTGAATGTGCGAATCAAATTTGTTCACACATAAACAAGTCTTTCTAATACCATCAACATGTAAGCAAACCTCATGATGGTGGGCTTGAGGATCTCCAATTAACCATTAGCTCGAAACATAGCCAATATCTTTGGTTGCTTGGTCACAAACTTGACCATACTTCTTGCCATGAAAAATATTGCATTCACCCAAAATATATTGCACACATCCTCAATCAAAAGATTTAGGCAATGAGAAGCACATGGGGTCTAACAATAGAAGGATATTCTTGCTCAAGTAAATTTCCCATGGCTACACAATTACTTCCATTATTTGTTATCACCTGCGCGACATTGTTTGCTTTTGCAAGCTAGTTTTGACACTTGCTCTTTGTAATGTGCCTCTTGCATGGCTTTCCACTTTGGGTTAAAATACCCTTATTGCACTAGGATCTTCACCTACACTAGAAGAGATATGAACACTAGAGCTTTCAACTCTAGTTCTCTTTAAAGTGCCAACACATTAGCTTGAGGCAACTGTTTGAGTGCCTTCTACTTCTTTTTCTTCATCACATGAGGGCATTCCCATCTTTGATCGTCTCCATGCGTCAAGCCTTGAATAGACATCATTAGGGACCTCTTTGCATGGTCCAATATCTCTATATGGTGCAAGATGGTCCTTCACTTTTGTCACAAAACCTTCCTTTTCATATCCACAAAATTACACTTCCAGTTTCTAGCCTATGATCTTTTGGCATATCTCTAATAGGGATCTGGAGACATATCTAATATTCAGCTAGAGAACTTGCATACATAGTGAATATTAGACTTTAGTGAAAGATTCATGATGTATGCTGCATACATAATTGATACACAAATACATGGAGCCTAGTACGTAGATGCATAAATTATAATGAATTATGCATATTATATGCCTGCACATATATTACACATACGTCACACATAAAAACATAAATGCAAATTGTAACATATTACATAGTGATAGATAGATAAATTATGATGCCTATCATGACTGATGATGAATGATGGATGGAGCATACATGCATACACACACAGTGCACACATACTACATGCATACATATTACATACATACAAACATAGGTGCTACATACACGCGCGCACACATATCAATGATAATCTACATACATATTACTACATAGTACGTACATGCATGCTCCGTAGTCCATACATATATGTTGCATGTATGTACTATGTATGTATGGACTACGGAGCATGCATAAATGTATTATGTAGTAATATGCATGTACATTATCATTGATATGTGTGTGTTTGCATGTATGTAGCACCTATGTTTGTATGTATATAATATGTATGCATGTAGTATGTGTGCATTGTGTGTGTATATGCATGTGTGCTGCATGCATCATTCATCATCAGTCATGATATGCATCATAATCTATCTTTACATCACTATGTAATATATATTTAAATGTTACGATTTGCATGTATGTTTTTATGTGTGAGACAATGTGTGTAATGTATGTACATATATGTAATATCATATATGCATAATGTATAATGCATAATGCATCTATGTACTAGATTGTAGACAACATGCTCAATGTATGCACGTATCAAATTTCAATGTATGTATGATGTGACATTATATGATTATACATAATAAGGGATTCAAAAAGACCACTTACTCTTGACTCTTGAGCAATGGGGTAAGGGGTTGGAACTTCGAAGTCTTGCTTGAGCAATGAGCAAGCTTGCGATTATCGGTGGACCTATGCAGGTCGAATGTCAAAACTCATGAGCAAAATGACTTCAAACAGAGTCGACCAAGCCGTTTACTTCAAAAGGCGAATCTGGAATTTTTCGACCCAGAAATGATGTTCCACAGGTAGGAAACTGAAATGCTTATGCATGGGCAATGGACGTGAGTTCAAAAGTGCTGAATCTAGTAGCTTTTGTGAAAATCTTGGCATTACAAGGGAGTTAACAGTCACATTCAGCCTCTCTTCTAACAGTGTGGCTGAAAGGTATAATAGGACTCTTTGTGACTCGTGAGAGGGTGAGATACATGCTGTTCACAACTAATCTCTCTCATTAATTTTGGAGAAAGTACATATTTGCATTTGCAATTGATCTCCACAAGTGTCCTTAAAAGATGACATTTTTGAAGAGGTTTGTTATAAAAAACCTTCTTCATATGATCACCATAGTATCTTTGTCTGCGATGCTTTTGTGCACATAAGGCCTAAGTTGAGAAAAACGAATTAGTTGCAGCATGGGGTATGGAGATTAGGTCGAAAAGGGCTGCAAAATTTGGTTACCTCAGCTCAAAAAGGTAATATGCAATCGGGATGATGTATTTAATGAGGCAAGGCTGCTTAAACATGATTGTGCCTCTAAGAATATTCATAAAATGGTCAAATTTCAGCATGTGCATCCACCCATCAAACCTAATTTTAATCCACAAGGTGCACCACAAATGGCTAGAAATAACAATAAGCCAATGTGAATTGAAGCCAAGGATGTTTTGGGCAGCAAATGGAGGCTTCTGCAGGGCATTTGCAGCTACCAATTCATGCTGAAAACAGGGCTGGAAATGATGTACTGTTCAGCTCATTAATAATGAGGAAGTTGACATACCCCCTGATGTAGATCCATTGCTAAAGAATGTGGAGCATTGGGTGAGAAGATCTACACTTCTAAGGAGGCCTGTGAACAGATGTGACTGCTCTCTACGTTACATTATGTTATCAGATAAGGGTGAACCTCTCAATTATAAAGAGGCAAAGCTATGTGAGCCCAAGAAGAAGTGAGAGTTAGCCATATAGCAAGAGATCAAAGCCTTGCATGTAAATGATACTTGGGATTTGGTTGAGTTGATTGAAGGTAGGAAGACCACTCCTAACAAGTGGGTTTCCAAAATCAAGATTTTTGATGGAAAACCCAAGTACAAGCCAAGGCTAGTTTCTGAGGAATATGCCCAAAAAGAGGTCCTCAATTTACAAGTAGTTTTTTCTGGTGGTTAAAATGACCACATTACATGTGTTGTTTGCTCTCACAACTGCCTTGGATTTGGAGTTATTCCAAATGGATGTTAAAACAACTTTTTTGCATGGTGAGTTAAATGAAGGGCTATACATGAAAAAACCAAAAGGATATGCCATTCCTAGAAAAGAGCATCTGATATGCGAGCTGAAAAGGAGTTTATATGGGCTGAAATAAGCCCCATGCAATGGTAAAAAAGTTTTGATGTATTCATGCTCAAACATGGCTTCAAAAGAAGCTATGTAGACCACTACTTGTACACCAAAAAGGATGATGATGGAAGCCTCAGCCAATCATCTTGCTGTATGTAGATGATATGCTGCGGGCTAGGAAGAAAAAGAGCACTCTTACATGCTCTAAAACCACAGCTGAACTATGCATTTTCAATGAAAAACCTTGGAGAAGTTGAGCACATACTTGGTATGGGATTAAAAAGGGATAGGCAGCAGTATACTTTGCATTAATCCCAAGAAAAGTACATTGAAAAAGTGCTGGACAGATTTAATGTGGCTGATGCTAAGCATCTTGGACATAGTTGTTAGGAGTAAAGGAAACCGAGAAACAAAAATGGCCGAAATAAAGTGTCACCCTCCGAGAAGAATTGCGAAACACAAAAAGTTTACACACACACACACATACACACACACTAATACTACATAAGCCATATGCTAATAGCTTAATAGCTATATAGCACATTCATAATATATTGAACAATGGACATAGAGAATAATATGTAATATATATGTATGTGACATGTGTGTACATGCATAGTTAAAAAAATCTCATGATTTTTTCAAAATATATTTTTTTAAAATCTCTCTTACGATTGAAATTTTAGGGAGAGATTTTTATCAAGATTTGAATGATTTTTATTAATAGCCAAAAAAAAAAAAAGATTGAAAATGTAATAATTCTATCAAACATAGATAAATTCTTTGTGTTCTTGTCACTTGAAGTATATCATGATAGTTACACTATGGAGACAAATTTATTAGTATCTATGATTGATTGATACAAGGTAGACGGATGGATGTCCACATATTTTTATGTATTTTTGTACCATGGATGTAAAAGGGTACTTACCTCTATATTGCATATACTATAGGCAAAAATGCAAAAGAGAGGTATCTAAGGGTGAATAAAAACCTCAATTTCTGTTTTGGATTACTTAAATCTCTATATTCAAACGACTGAAATCGAAATCCCAATCTAAATCTACGATTTAAATCCCTACTTTGTACTATGTTTACATGAAATGTGACATGTGACATGTCATGTACACACAACACACATACAAAGAACATTGAACATAATTAATGCAATGCACAATGCAGACAAAGAACATTGAACATAACTAACATAATGCACATACAAATTACAATGCACATACTGGGTAGCTGTGTGCATAATTACATTGAAGTCGAACATTGAACATGCATGATACAATGATTCATGAACAATGCACATACAAAGAACTGAACATAGTTAAAATTCAATGCAATGCAGAATGCAAATATAAAGAACATCGAACATAATTAATGCAATGCAAAATTAATGAATACACAATGCACAATGCAGTTTGCGAATGTTGAATGGCCTACTCGTGTACATAGTACAGTGACAAATTTACATATTACTTAGTATTGACTACATGTAGCATGAGTCAATGATGTACATTTGTCATCATTCATGTGTACATACTACATATAGTCAATGACGAAGTGATCCCTCCTGGAACTGTCACAATTGAAGATGGCACTTGAATCTTGATGGAAGCTGGAAGCTCTTCCAAGGGACTTGGGAGGACAATATATCACTTTCACTTTGCACCCAATGTGGTAAGTTGTAGCTTGTAGCAAGCATGCAGCATAATGGGGGCTGAATCTCTCTCAAACATGAAGATGCTCAAGAAAACAGTTTCCAAAGGTATGTACCACAAACATTTTTTACCTGTTCAAGTTTCCCCAAAAATCACATGTCCAGAAATGAGTTTCTTCGTTTCTAAAAATGTCTAGAAAGGTCGTAGCATTTCAGAATGCCAGAAACAACATTTCAGACAACTATAATCTTGCAGTGCCATTGAAGCCACTTGTTAAGCTTTCCAAGGATGATGGTCCCAAAGATGATGATGCAGACAAGCAAATGAAGAGTGTTCCATCCACATTAGCTTGTAGTTAACTTATGTATGCCACAGTTGCCACTCGACAAAACATTGCCCATGCAGTGGGAGGAGTTAGTAGATTTATGGCTAATCTTAGAAAAGCTCATTGGAAAGCAGTCAAGTCCATTCTTAGATATTTGAATGTTACCAAAAGCAAGTGCCTATGCTATGGGAAGGGTCCATTGGAGACTTGGAGTTTAAAGGATTGTCGGACTCTGATATGGGAGGTGGTGTGAATACAGATAAATCCACAAGTGGATATGTATACACTTGTCACTATTGCAAGGGGTGTTAATTTATGGTGCTCTAGGCTTCAAAGGATAGTAACACTATCTTCTACAGAGGCTGAACGTATTTCAGCCGCAGAGGCTTCTACAGAAGCCATTTGTTTAGAACATCTATGCAATGAGTTTGGTTTGAGTGACAAGGCACTTGTTCTTAGTTATGATAGCCAAAGTGCCATATGCTTGACAAATGAATTCCATGTTCCATGCTCACACAAACCATATTGATGTGACATATCACTTCATCATGGAGGTGTTAGAGGATGGCTGTCAAGGTCAATATGTCACAGAATCCTGTAGTTGCTCTCACTAAGTGTCTACCAAAGGCAGTACACCAATTTAGCAGCCCTCACTGGTGGCCACTTCAGGGATGGGGTATCTCTGGTGAAGTATACTCCGTAACACGTTTGTGCATAGAAGACAATGTCACTAATGATAATCAAGATGTACAAAGACAGAAAAATGTACTTCTCAACAATACACAAGAAAGGTCAAAAGAAGGAAGTAAATTATAAAAACCACAATATAGAGAAGATAGTACAAGGTAAATCACACCCAACTGGAAACCAAATTATAGCTCAGGAGTAGTCACAATAGTGTACTCAAATTAGATTGTACAACAAGAGTGCTCACTCACAAAATAAAACCAAGACCTTCCAAGTTGAAGCTCCACTTGTCCATTGTCATCATAAGCTACCTATTCAGTCACTCTCACTAGTAGGGCTACACCTGGACTCAATAGCAACATAATGGATACTCTCACAACTATTATCCACATAGAGGAAATCACACCAGCTATACACAACAAAAGTACAAAAGGAAGCTAAACAATCAACTCACAGTAGAAGAATGCTTCACTCCGCTTAATGGAAATTATGTACAATGTGAAATAATAAATACAAAGCTGAATATAAGTTGAAAATTAAAGGGTTCTAGGTACAGAATAGAGAAGAGTGCCTAAGAGCTTGAAGTGTGTGTGTATGTGCAAAGATGAAGGCAATGAACTGTTAGAAATAGTCCAGCAGAAACCCTAGTAGAATATAACCTCTTCTGATGTATAAGCAGCAGCAAGATGTACTCCAAGGGTTGAAGTGATAGGTGAATGACCTAGTACAGCAGCAACTAATGAAGCACAAGAGAATATAAGCAGCAACTTGCAAAGAAAACAGTTGGGCATACATCAATATGTGTGAAGGGGAGAGAGGGCAGCATCAAAATCTGCAGCGAACACAAAAAAAACTGCTCCACTTTGCACACGTGCTCAGAACCCTAGTGCAGCTTGTTAAAGCTTCAAAAGTTGATGTACAATAAACTAAAGAGTTGGCCTTTTTTTAGGCATAGTAAAAAGAAATCGCACGATTTTTATTTTTAAAAAATTATAAAAACCTCATTCGCGATTTAAATCTCTAGTAACAATTTTTATTCATGAAAAACGATTTTTATTCGTAAAAAACGTTTTTTATTTTTTTGAATCTTGACAGATTTTGTATATGATTTTTACTTCAACTCTTCATGCATAAAGGACAACATAGTATCTGTAGCATGTGACTTCAATAGCAAGGCCACCATTTTGGGTGTCCAAACATAGAACATACCCCATCATTTTATAGGCTCTTTCACTCTTGTAGCATCATGAATGTAGGATCATGAACAACATAACCAGCAAGTGAACCAGTACCATTCATGTACTTATTGTAATCCTCCATCAACTTATCTATCCATTGCACATTTTCATTACTCATGGATTTTGTTCATCCAAGTTCTTGGAATTTTGGAAAGTACAAAACATGAAATAATAGAAAACAAAAAATGTTAAACATAATTTGAATAAAGAATGACCCCAAATACATGAGCTTATGCTGATTACAAAAGGTCATTGAGCATGAGTTTAATCATAAACAAGCCGAATACGAGTTGGTTGACTAGGCTAAAGTTGATAATGTCCTTTTAGTGAATATAAGCTTCCAAATAAACAGTTTTTTTTAGTGAAGAATAAAGTAAAAATCGTTTATGACAAATAAAAACCTCGATTTTTTATTTTTGTTTTTTTAAATATCTACAATTTAAACAATTTAAATCCTGATTTAAATCTCACCTTTGTACTATGTTTATAAGTAATAGCTCCAGCCGCGAAAATCTGAGAAAAGCCCCAAAAAGCACTTTCTTTGTTAATCATGGCGTGATTTGTGGAATTGAGCTTTTGGGATATTAAGAAATTTGAAAATTTGTTTTATTTGATGATTTTGGTAGGACATAATCTAAGCCATTGAATAATTTGCTTTTTGATCTTTGAATCCTAGCTATTGGTAAAAAATAAGGTGAAAAGCAATTTTGGACAGAAATTAGAGTTTGACTTTCAGAGCAGTTTTAGGTCTTATCTGCCAAACTGTTATATATCCATAGAAAGCTTTTGATGAATACTTCGAGAATATGCAATAAAATTTTTGACCCATCTTTGACCATTTTGACCATATCTGAAAATTAGGATTTGCTGGAAATGGATCAAAATGAATCGTTCTGGACTTTGATCGGGTGGCCAAGTTTCATAAAAAGCACATGGGACAACTCGGACTTTATGGACGGATAGGGGGGAATGATGTAACTGATGGCTTAAGTTCCGTTGGATGAACTCTATTATGGGTGACACATAACCTTCAGTCTCATGTTGTCAGCCTCAACATATAATTTCAGCAAACTCTCAGCCTTTTCATGGTTCATCTCAGGTTTTAATGTAATTCTCATGTATTCACAGCAGTTGTTTTGCTGTTTTCAGTCAGATAGTGCTTTATAACTCATATTCTCATAAAGATAGTTCAAGTTTCAGAATGTTCTCTATTTTTTTTTTTCTCTCCAAAGTTTATCTTTTTTTCTGGTTTTTTCTATCTAACTGCAGCTTTTAAGATCGTTTTTTTTTTGGTGTTGACATAATAACAATTTTTCCTACAATTCCATACCTTTGAGGGAAAAAGCTCTAAAAGTGGTCATTCATTAAGGGCTGAAAGCATGTGTGCTTGTTATTATCTTGTTCTGTTATCCACAAATCTGCTCTTATTTGGAACCAGTGGCGGGGGTGTTCCAGCTCCCCGTGTTGTTTGCAAGATTGATGCACTAGTGTTTGGGCAAGTGCTTGTTGCTTCATCCAGTGTTTTTTTTTCCCTTTTTTTGGGAGAGTCACTCAATGTAATTGCCAAATATTCCTTCTTTTATTAAATTCTATTAAGTCCAACAATATACATGACCAGTCAAACACTTTTTTGTGTGAACATTGAACAAGTCATGTGGGAATTTGTTTGTATAGGTGAGACAACACGTTATCTTTTTCTTCTTTTTCTTATTCAATCTGTTCCACTTTTTATCTTTCTATATGCAGTGATGTTTACAGTTGGTGGTAAAAGCTTATGTTTGATGAAGAAGAATTGATGTGTCTGAAGTTGAATTGTTTTTCAATGTTAAAGTGGTTGAAGGTCCTTCACAATCCAATGTGGATGCTGCTGTTTCTCAGATCGGTTGTCTGCTGGAACAGGTTATTTATTTTCACTATCATTTGCTATACTTTGTTCTTTTGTCATTTATAAGTTTGAACTGATCTGACCTAGAAATAAACGTTTACCAATACAACCTCAACAAATCTGGGGATAAATATTATTTTCTTTTGTATAAGCTATGGTTCATGTTTGCAAGGAGGTCCATATTCTTGTGAAAACTGAAATTGGCTCTGCTTTGGTAGCTGGAAACATACATGTTTCAATTTACTGATTGCGTATAATTGGATCTTAGTCACTTAGTCGTCAGTTTTCCTTGGCAATACTTGCTGATTGACGAGGTTTTTTAATCAGAAATCTCACATTCTTATTGATTTTTGAATTATGCCACATGCCAGCTTCTGTTTACATAGCATTCCTAATGTGTTATCTTTTTATTTTGGGTAGTTGGTGGATTGAATGTTTTATGTATCCTTTTCTGCACCTGGTTTGTTTGCTCTTGGCTGTCGAAGTATTTGATCCACTTGTTCATATGAAACTTACTTCATTATTGAATCAGATCACTTGTTGAGTTGCCTTGAGGTGCATGTGATTTTGTGGAATTCGTGCTTTTTTACAGTTCTAGTTTGTATGATATCACTCCCATGAATGATTGATTTTATGATTTTGGAGGTTGACAGCCCATTTTCATTTCTATTTGTGGTATGAATTTATAAATTTCTGAGGCAATTGCTTTGATACTATTGAGATGGGAGCTTTGTTTTGGATGTTCACTCCACACAACTTTTCATTTATGGACCTAAGTTCACAACACATGCATGTGCACGTGTACGTGTGCATGTGCATATGCAGTAAACTGAAGTTCTGAGAATTTTAAAAACTTCATTTAGAATGTATGAACAATGATATGTTGTGTGAATATGAAGATCATACCATATGATAACTCACAACATCCTCATTGAAAAAATGATGAAAGATGCTAATTTGAATTAAGGCCCTGAACAAAAGTCCTTAAGACTGAGTTTGGTAAGGTTGATGATGAGGATGATAAATTTGATGAAGGGGACCACACCACACGATCATTGAGCACAACCAATGTACAATTGAGATGCTCATGTGGATGCAGATCTTCTGAGTTTTGCTGCTGAAAAAAATGATGTAACAGGAAGATACATCCTAGAAAACGTCTGCTTAATCAACCACATGATGATATCTATGGCCAACAAAGACTGTTGATCACAAGTTGTCAAACAGGTTGTTGAAAACAACAGCTAGATAACCGAGAAAGATTGAATAAAATTGATGTAGATTAAAGTAGATTCACAGATGATCCACTGATAAAAACCTGATAAGTGAGTGAGTCTTAATTATACTCATCTACAACTGACACAATTTGGAGAATGATTGATGAGTGGAAGCAGGTATTGATATTGATTCTTTCATGACAATATCGAAGAAGGAAATGAAATGAAATGAAATGATATATTTACGTCTTTAGAAGGCCAAAATGACCTATGAGACCAAAAGTTACAAAACTCGTGAATCTGATACAAAATCTGAGTACCAAAGGAAGTGGTATTGAAAATGAAAGATGTAAAATAGCTGGGAAAAGGCTAACACCAAGACTAATACAACAAAGGGCTGATACATAGGAGGGATGTGCTGATATACAAGGCTGATATACAAGGCTGGAGATCTATCCTCATCTGCACTGTGGGCGTCTGAAAAGTACAGCTCGAATCCTCCGCTATAGTCTCCGTCGACTTTAATGACATTGCCTTATGATAGGTTAAAATCTGGGGACGTGGGTAAAGTTTCATGAAGTTTTGCATGAGCACAGTGGAATGTGGGTCTCGAGAACCCAATGTCCTAGATGCTGTAGGAGTGAAGGATTGTATAACATTCTTTCTTCGCGACGAATGAGAAGTAGAAAACCATCTGAAAAACATGACATGGGAGTGTTGAAACACATCCAGACTGAGTTAATACAATTTTCTGAAAGATGAAAATTTTCAATTCTGTGGTTGGTAATACCATGAGCTGAGAATACTCAATTTGTTAAATGCAAGTTGAGATCAGGGATGAGCCTGTGCGATGTTTTGTATAGGTATACCAGAGAATCATGTAAGTGAGCTGGAGGAGAAAATCTTTAAAGCGAGTGTCTGATGATCTGCTACAGTTCTTTGTGATGTTCTACAGCAGTATACCAAAGAATCATGTGAACTTGTGTACACAATCTCTACAGACTTTAAGTGTCGTGATGACTTCAGACTACATAGGTCATCTTTATTGAAGCTTTTAGGGTAAGGCTTCTGAAAGTAATTTTCTGATTATAAATAACAGGGCATTCTTGGTTCAGGAGATGTACCAAAGTATCTAGTTACATAGCTGATCCAAGGTCAATATCACTATCCTCTCATACTGATTATAAAGGCTGTATGTGCATTCTGAGCTTATAATACTGATACAAGGCAGCCATGGTAAGAGTACTGAACCTGTTCATTGTGACCATCCTATGTATTTGTGATTTCAGAAGAAATGTTGCATAATCTCATTTAGATCACTGCATCCAAAAGTTGGAAATGTAAAGTGACGTTTTTCTTGGCTTGGAGAGTTTTTTATTTTTTTTATACCAAGTCCTAAGCTATGCACACTTAGCATTTTTTCCTGTAGCTGTAGTTAGTGTGAAAAGAAGTTAAATATTGAGTGCATGTGGAGGGTTTGTGAATTGAAGATGTGTTTAAGCGTGAACTTGATGATTGGTGTGGGTCTGAGTGTGAGTGTGCAGGGGTGTATGGTTAGAGCAAGCACAGTACATCGATTCTTCAACCAATATGGTTTGCAAGATATCACTAGCTAAAAGTGGGAAGATAAGTTGGCCATAAAGAAGGAAAACATTTCATGTTTTCTTTGTAAATTGGTCATGGTTGTATTTTCTTTTCTTTAACATATTTTTCCAAGTTGTATTAGTTCTCATAACTAAGTCAAGGGACATTTGGGATGTTGCTTGTGCATGTGGATAGGAAGAGGATATGAGACCTTTCACTTTGTATGTTCAATTGGGCTTGCTGAAGTAATGGGATGTGGAAATGTTTCAATAGTTATGGAGCCAATGAGATATGTAGTAGTGCAAAGTAGGATGCTGAATGCCTAAGGGAGAACTCTTTTCTTGCATGCAAATCAAAGGAAATAGTGCAAACTACTTGGAAAATGAGCAAGAGAGTCCCTTTCTAATTGTGGTTTTTAGACGAAAAATAGAGAGTTCTTAACATCTTCACTTCTATTAACCTCAATGTTTTTGTCTCCTCAATTAAAATAGAACCTTTCCTCCACCAAAATAGAGGGTTGGTAACCTCCTATTTTGCACACACCTGATTTAGTAACTTTCAACCACCACCTAATTTTGTAATTTAGACAGAAAAGAGGCAATATTTTAATATGATGATGTGGCGCCCATATTAGATTGTTGCTAGTGTAACAAATGAGTATTTTGTTACTAATTATGGTTGGGTGCAAGTTTTTGCGGCCCCAAAATGTTGAACATGATTGGAGTCATAGTTGTTTTTGATGGGAATCGAGCTTCATACATGGACGGGTCGAAAAACCCAAAATAAGACCAATAAAACATTTTTGATGTTATCATACATGACAAAATTTGTAAAAAACATTACTAAAATTACTGTAGATACTTTAAATGAGATTAAAACATAAACCAATGATAATCAACATAAATTCAAGAAACGCAAAGATTATGAATGAAATTACAAAATGAACTCACATCGCATGACAAGAAAGACCAAAAGTCTATAAGTATGAGTGCAAAATCATGTCAAAATATGCACATAATCATGTATGAACAGCCATCCTTCACATACTCCTCCTCCTCATCCTCATAAGGAGCATCATCATCATCATCAATATCATCATCATCATCATCATCATCAATATCATCATCATCATCATCATCATCATATGAAGCGTATGTGTATGTGAGTTTGGAGTGAATAGAAACAATTGAGAATTGTTTGTACGGAAACCCTAAACTGAATAACAAGAACGATTCCTCCTTGTGTAGCAACAAAGGAAGGATGATTGAATATTGACTTGCTACTCACAAAACTCAGCAAGAGCTGAATGGTTGGCTCCAAAATCTCCTCCAAAGCTGCATCAGAAATTAGGTCACACCTCCAAAAGTTAGTCACCTCCAAGACTGACCAATCTTTGAGATTGGTCCTCAAGTGATGCCATAGGTGAACCCTAAGACCTTCATATATAAGCCTCAAGGCTGAACCACGAAAATAACTACGAGAAGCTGAAAAACATTCTTCAAAAGCAAGATTTTCGTAAAATTAGCTCCTTGATGTAGAGACTGAGAGGAATCTAATAAGGTAAAAACCCATTTTGGACAGAAATTAGGGTTAAGTTTCTTTTTCTACCATTTTTGGACCTCTGATGATTGGATGTTGTATACCAAATGAAAGCTCTCTTGAAGTACTATTCGACTAGTTCATAATAATTTTTGACCGTCTGGGACCGAAATTGGTTAAGTACCAAAAATTAGGGTTGCTGGAAATTAGGACTTTATGCTATTCTGAAATTGTTTCCAACAATCCCCCCTTCAATGTCGTAATGGCATAAAGTATAAAAATCTGCTAAACTTCGGATAACTGCAAATTGTACGACTGGTCAGCAAATAGCAGCAAAAAGCTCCTCCACAACTGCTCCACAACACCTCAAGATCTAGAGCTCACTTGTTAGTGTACAAGTGTAATGAGTTGATGATGTTTATGTGAGCCCTAAGCTTACTTTTATAGAGTTCCAAGTGCCCACGATGTACTTTCTAAAAAGCTAGGCGGAAAAGTTAGATATCGCAGCCTGATAGTGGGTTTTCTTTGAAAAACTTATGAAACACTTGCCTTTTTGTTTAAAAAAGCAAATTTCTAAGAAAGTCTTAGCATATGATTTGATGCACATGAGATATGGTGCTTTTCTTAAATAGACTTAGGGCTATCCAATGATGCATTTCATTTCTGGAATGGGTCAAGCTGCAAATTAGGGTTAGGAATTCGGAACCTTAAATCGTGTCTTTTGGTAAAGTGTAATATGTCATTAGAAAGTGCTTGAAGAGAGCTACATTTTGAAATCAGGGCTTGCTGGATTTTGGACAATTTGATGTTATTTACCAATAACACAACACTACTGAAAGAGAAGGTTTTGCCGTTGTTTTTGCCCTTAAAAAATTGAGGCACTATCTCTTGGGTGTGCATTTCATTGTCATTTCCAACCAAAAGGCACTAGAGTTTGTGTATCCATAGGAAGTGTGTCTTTCACTTGAAGCAACACAGTGAAGGGTATCTAAAGGGAGAGGACTTGGCACACAAACTCTTGCACAAAGGATTGTGATGACCTCATCTTATCAAAGATAAGGCCCAATTTTCAAAAAACATGTGACACATGCCAAATGTTTCAAGGCTCAACCTATGAGGCAAGACTTCTATCAATTGGTAATCGCAACAAAATGGAAGCTCTTTGAGAGATGGGATCTTGACTTCATTGTATCTGTCAGCCAAGTTAATCAACGGAGCAACATAAGGTACATATTGATGGCTAGATGTTATTCTACTAAATGGGTAGAGGAAAAAGTCATATCGAATTGCAAAATTCATGTGTAAACAAACTTTCTCAAGAATTAGGTGTCCTCTAGAAATTATTAATGATAGAGGCACTCACTTTGTAAATCAGTTACCGCAACACGTTTTTGAGAGGTATAGAATCTATTACAATAAGTTATGTGCATGCTACCTAGGACTAACGGATAGGTAGAAAGCTCCAATAAGATTTTGATGAGTTTACAATGCGAATTTTCATTGAATCAGCAGCATGCATGGCACTAGGGTGATGATTGGAGCTATTTGAGCTATCTAGACATACAAAACAACAAAGAGGGGTACTACATGTGAAACTCCCTTTTTTGTTGGCTTATAGTTAAGAAGCTCTTACACTTTTTGAGTTTATATTCAAGGAGGAAATGAATGAAAGATATACGGGTGATATTGATCCACACATTAGAAGACTGGAAGCTTTGAAAGAACACATGAAGCTGCTATGGAGACACTGCAACATAAGCAAGAGATGCATAAATGAATCCACGATAGGCACTTGCAAGCCAAATTGGTAATAGAATCTTTGGTCCTATTATATCATTTTCTGCTTGTGCTGACGCAGCTGGCACCGAAATGTTCAGGTCCATATAGATGCACCACATTGAGTGGACACACCACACTTGGCGTGACACTTTAACTATAGGCACTCATCTAGATGTCCTTTGGGTTTGGGGTCATAACATCACCGGACTCAGTGCATATCGACTGGACCTCTTGACTGGACACATGCTACAGATGCTGCCCATTCAGCTGTCCTAGAAGGGTGTGGACATAGATTCTTGCAGTTTTAGAAGGCATTTGATTGATTTTTGGGAAGGTATATGCCCCTATCAGAAGTTTTTCCATATAAGCAGATTGCATCATTAGTGCGTGGTTCAGAATCAGATTGCATTGTTGCACCAACTCATAGGATTCTTTGAGGGCTGTGATGAAGCCTTTTGTACATAACCCCTCTAGAACCGGTTTCCTCTACATACTTGAAATAAGGAGATATTTTTCTAAAAGTCGTATGTATGTATATATTTATTTAATTATTTCAATTTTTATCACAAGTTTAGCTAGATAAGCGTAGAGATCCAAAGCCCAAGGGTATAATGAAGGCTCTTTAGAGGTAGAGAGGGTCCAAGCGTCCTGGTCTATTTCTAAATTCAATTGTACTGGAAATATTGTTACACTAGGGAGGGAAACCTGATAGGACAGAATGCAGTGATGGCATATTTTTTATTTAATTTGATACATGATATGTTTTTCTACATCGGAGTCCAATAATTTAATCTGTTATCCTGGAAAGATGATAAATTGATTCCATTGAAGGACGTGGTTCGCTACATTGTTTGATTCTTATCTGGTTTGTATGGTATTACCAGGGAAATTGAAATGTGGCATCTGATTGCTCTCTGGGGATCTAGAATCATCATATGTTGGGAATCACAAAGGCAGCTCTTAATACTGCATGGAGAGTCAAGTGTCCCTTTTTTATTATTTATTTATTATTATTGTTCTTCTTTGGGAGGGCTTATTCTACATTATATGTTGTGGATGTTTGTTTCAAAAAAAAGTCAAGCATAACTTTAGCAGCAGCCTTTTTTCCTTCAATCATGTAAAATGCGTGAAACATGATCCTCTTCCTTTTTGTGCTTGACCAAAAATGAAGTTTCTTATTATCACTTTCCTTTTTTGGCAGGTTATACAAAGCCCAAGTCTGGAGTATTCACACTTCATATCTCTGCCTCTGGCATCACATGCAGGCTTTATATTGCAGGTGAACAAGTTTCATGATTCTGTGATGAATTTGTTTGCTGGAAAGGAAGAAAATGAAGATTCTGCCATTGAAGGCCTTTCTATAGAAGTTTTATCAGATTTTGATGAGGAGGTTAAGGCTTCTGTAGAGGTTATATCGAGTGACAATGACGCTGAAGCCTGTGAAAACAGTGAGGTTGCAGACTTTGATGAGGCTTGCTTAACTGAGAAGGACAACGTTATAATGATTGAAAATGATGAAAGCAAGGGAATACAACCATCAAATACAGATAAATATGATAGTGATCTTCTCAACGACAATAAAACAGATCTTAATGAAGCTTTCTCAACTGATAAAGACCAGATTACATTGGTTGAGAATGACGAAAGCAAAGAAGTTCAACCCTCAAGTCTAGACATGCATGATAGCGATCTTCCTGAAGAACATGAAGCAGATGATCCTCATGTGGACAAATTTGAAAATGGACAGAAAGGGAACAATTCCAGGAAAAAGTCACGTAAGAAAGGTACTCAACTGATGTGCTAAGAGATGGCTTTCTTCTAGCTTGGTGGTTGTCTTTAGTTTAGAAAAATGGTAACTTCATTGCTAATAAGGGGATGATTGAGGTAAACCCCTCCCCCCCTTCATGCACCTTCCTATCAGGGTTACCTTGGTACGCGAATCGGAAGGTAAGGTACTCATATGTGGTTCAGTTCAGTTCACACAGGTAATGGAAATCCGGTTTGTGCAGGGTCACGTGTATGTGTCTTCATTAGGTTGTTATTTTGAAATGCCTGGCCTTCTTCTTCGCGATAGAGTGACCTGTTGCCTAGAGTACTGAGCACTCAACAGCCTTTTGTCTACTACCGAGCCCGAGAGTCAAGAGTGTGTGGTGCTAAGCTTGAGCTGTGGACCTTGGCCCTTTGCCTTCAACCTTTGAGCTTGGTGTTCTTGGCTGCAGCCCAATTCTAATTGAGCCTTCACCCCTCTGCTGGAATGTATTGGGGCTTGTGGGGAGTCACTTTGAGCATCATAAAACCTACCCAACAGCCACCATTTGAGTTCTCAGCCTGCCCCTACGTGCTCACTCAGTTGACAGTGCCATTCATTCTTTGCATTCAGCTGTATGTTATGAACCTTTGAGCATAAAAAATCCTACCCAACAGCTACCATTTGAGTCCTCAGCCTTCCCCTAAGTGCTTACTCCCTACTTTGCATATAGGCACATTTGAGTCCTTAGTGTCATTCATACTTTGCATACATGAGTCCATTTTGAGCCTTGGAGTATCCACCTTCAAGCTTCTTAGCCTGTGAGTATCCACCTTCAAGCCTCTTAGCCTCTTTGCCTTAAATTATGTGCATACACCAGCCCCTTTGGTAGTGCATTCATTGAGGCTTAGCTCATCATTGAAGATTCGAAAGCTCGGATCCACGAGCTCTAAGCTCTTTGCTCTAGCTCCTAAGTAGTAAGCTCTTAGCTCTAAGTTCAAGAAGTAAATTTTTAATTTAGTCATCATGCCTTTTGCCATGCTAAATGTTTAGGATGCGCACACTGTTAGCCATGCTTTGGCTAGTGGTTCAAGTGCATCCGGGTTTGGTACACAGAAATGGAAATTCAACCATGGTAAGAACGTTTCCAGTGCAATATGCCTCATAAGTCATGTACCCTGTGTAGGAGGAGGAGGCATCTCTGCTTGTCACATCTTGAAATTGTTGAGGCTATAAAACATGAGCGTCATCTTTTTCAACAAGGAAAGGAAGCATGTTGTCGTGAGATAGCTTTCACATAAGTTGAGCTCATGGATGAAGTGGACCCTTCTCCCAATCAAATGACGAAGAGAGTCGTACAATCTCAACGCGATCAAGAGGATGTTTCTAGGGTCCCCCCTTCTCCTCTTCCTCTTTCTACCTATAGACATAGGGAAGAAAGCTTAGATTATTTGTCCTTAGCATTGCAGAAACAACGACAAAAAGTTGAAGAAATTGAAATTGAACGATGCATTCTTTAATGCAACTTGTTGTTCAATGTGATGAGAACAAATGCATGGAGAACAATGATGAAAGAGAGAGCCGAGGTTGGCCCTTGTGATTATTGGCATGGGATGGATTATAATAGACTTTCTAGACCCATATTAGATGAAGAGGAGGATGGAATAGAAATATAAGTTATAACTGGAGTCCATTAGATTCAGGTGAAAGAGCTATGGTTGTTCTATTATATCCGATGGATGGAGTGACAATAAGAGATTCTATATCATCAATATATTGTTCTCTACTTATCTTGGCATATATTTTCTACGTGTTATCGATGTTACTAGTGCAAGGATATGCATTATTGGGGACTTTGTATTTGAGCATATAAGGACCTCTATCCTTGAGATTGGGGTTGAGAATGTGGTACGAGGTTGTAGTGTGGAAGAAGATAATATCCTCCTTGGGAGTAGTGCTCTTTGGAATAACAAAGCTAGGCCTTGGTTTTCCTTTTGTCCTTGGAACCAAAAGCTAAATCTTCAATTAGACTTCTTGGCATTCTTTTTCTTGGGCTATGGCACGAGCTCTTGGAATCTAATTGGAGGACTTAAAGGTTGTTGGCTACCAGTGCCAAAGTTATCCGGCTCTTCCACCAATCTTGTCAGTTTGGCACGTGTGACGGTAAAGGTTTCGATTTGGCAAGGCCACTCCCATGGCCTTCGGAGCCTATATAAATAGAGGCAGGACACTCATTTTGTGAATCTTGGATCTCGTATCATCATTCATTTTGATTATCTTACATCGGATTATCATTCTAGAATCTACATCATGTCGTCTGGTTTTTGTTGGTTGTATTCTCTACCTAGCTATCTCTTGGCTACCCTCTGCACTCTCTTGCGACTCTGCCCACCTTGTGTCTAGGCCATTATGTGGTGACTATACAGAGTGTTGGTTAGTCTATCTCAGCTGGAGTATGCTTTGTCACATCTCATTGGTAGAGAGTACTTGGTTGTTTCAGATATTTCTGACTGTTGATTTTTGTAGTCAAGTTCTAGAATCTGGAGTGGTTGCTAGCCCACTGTAATGCTCATTTGGATTGTTCTTGGTTTACTGTAACCATTCTTAAGAACTTGGGCTTTTTCTCATCCGCATACTTGCAACTTTTCCATCTCTGTGTCTTTACTGTCAAGTAGTATACCTCCACATAGACATGTCACAGGGTATACTTCCCTAAGGAAGAACCCCCCTTGAGTAGAAGTACTCGAAATGTGGTCCCGATTGCCTCTTCTATCATAGACAATGCCCCAAACTGCAAAAAGATTAGGGAACTAATAGAGAAAGAGTTTTCTAGCATCGTCATGACTCCATATTCCACGCATTCTCTTGGTCTTCTTTTTGAAGACATAGGCAAATTGACTTGCTTTGTGCTATTAGTGAGTGATGCAAAAAGGATTGTAATGTTTGCATGTAAAAACCATCAAGTTGCTAGCTATTATGTGTTCCCATAGCTCAATGGATATGATTCGCCCTATAGTCACTTGGTTATAAAATTTCGATGCTATATTGACAATGTATATGTTATATTATAGAATGTTTCTTCGAGTACATGTGAGAGTGATTGGAGCTCATATTCTCTTGTGCACACTAAACTAAGAAATTCTTTGAGTATCACACAATTGGAGCGCATTGTCTTTTGCAAAGTTAACCTGTGCCTTGTACAATACTCGTCCAAGCAGATGAAAGAATTTAAAATTTTAATGCCATTCTAAGTGTCATCGACCATATTTGAGAAGAGTATGGACACTGAAGAAGATATAGAAGCTCGCATTAGAGATGAACAGGAGGACATATATCGCAAGCTATATCTAGAGCTTGAGAGCATTGATAGGAGAGTGACCAAGGCTCGCTCACTTGTTCTATCATATGAAACACTGTGTCACATATTGATGTTCCATCTACGAATTGTATGGTAGGCTGACAACGAAAGCCACGCCCACGACATAGGAAAAGCTTTCTGAGATCGAAGAGGCAGACACTAAATCTTTGGATGCAGTTCCTATTGGGGAGCCTCAATATGATGATTAAGAAAATCTCATTAATATCGGAGACATTCTTTCATCATCTTTATCATGAGAGGATTTAGGTGAGTAGTAGCATGTGACCACTACTAGTATGTATGTCATGAGTCATGACCATTGACATGTATGTTGTCACAGACTCGCATGATATTTTAAAGATTTGTTATGTATGAGGGTGATAGATATTAAGCTTCTTAGTTTTTGACACTCGACAGCTTAGAGATCTGAGTTGACTTGATTTTCATTATGTATTGCTTTCTCTTGAGTTGTAATGTACATGGTGGCACATGCTGCTTTGTATATTTATTAAAAAAAAATGTATACCTTACAAACCTTACCTTGGTGGTAAAAGTTGATTCACATACCTTACACATACTGAACTTTAGGAACCTTACAACCTGATGGAGGATGAGATGGTCATTCCTACCACAAATGTGATACATTAGAATTCCTATTTTATAGGCTTGGAATGTTCTCAAACTGTGGGGTTTTTTTGCAAATTGTTTGTATGGTTTGTTCTTGGGCTTTGAATCATCTTGATGCAAAGGCAATGGATTTTGTGTGTTAAAAAGGTGAGATTATGCTTCTTGGAAAGTTTTTAGTGAGGGAATTCAGATTTGCTGTCAATTTAAAAACAAACTCCAGAAGTATACCAGTTTTGCTTTGAATTCTCAAATGTCTATTTCTTTTTCTTTTGTTTTGTTTTCTTTTCGGCGAACATTTTGGGTACCATCTATGGAGCTTGAGTTATTCCCTCACTTAGTATTTACGACGTCCACTCGATGCAGACAAATTGTTTATCACGTTCACACTTTCATCTCCTATTCCATTAGAACCTCCCTTGCTCATTGAGCCACACACCACGATACACTTCATATAGGAGCTCTCACATGTTTATCTACACCACTTACACACTTGCCTACTCACCGTCGATCCACTCTCACCCTTAGACACACTCATATCACAGATCACTACCATCCACATGACTCAGCTCTACACAACTTTCCACACCGCACACATAAACACCCTCCATGCACGGGATCCATGCCCCAAATCCATTGGTATGATAGAGATTATTGGGAGCTAGGGAAGCATCTATGGATCTTAGTGCGCAACGGGGTTATTACACACAAACCTGCACAACGCCGCATGCAGAGCCTTACTCCCCTTACTCACTGCAAGCTGGAGGAATTAGAGGAGAGACAGTATTAGGATATCTACCACTTGGTCATGAGCCTGCACAATGCGGCATGCAAAGCCTTACTCGCTGCAAGTTGCGGGAATCAGAGGAGAGATAGTATTAGGATATCTACCACTTGGTCATGAGCTTGGACAGTATTAGGATATCTACCACTTAGACAGCGCAGTGGCGTGGGGACATCTCAGAGAGAGGAGACAGAAGACACCCATTCAAGACTCGAGCACTTGGCATAGCTATGTAGAGAGCCTCTGCCAGAACCTGGATCAACCTCCCATTTCTATGCCATAAAGCTCACACCCCACTACCTCCGACTTTTTCATATCGACTTTTTCATATTGACTATGGTGAGCTGTTCCATTACTTATCTATGGCATGGAAGGGCCCATGACTAGTTCGGTTTACAGGCAGAGCATCTCATCTACGGATGCATGACTCTAGCATCGATCATTGCCCATCTCTTCATTCGAGCACTCGTTGAAGGATTCCTTGACTCATTGACGGAGCTCATCATTGTGCCCATTCATAAGTCAAGCGATGTTATGGATCCAACCACATACCAGACGAACATGATTGGCCTCATACTATTCAAGTATATGGGGCAGTGGTAGAGATAGAGTTGAGCACTCTCGTCGAGAGGAAGGGTATCACGGTTGGAGAATAGGCAGGATGAAGATGAGATTACTCTACCATTGACCACATCTTCACTCTGAGATGCTTGGTCGAGTGAGGAAGAGGAGATTTTATTGCTGCTATGTGGATTTCCACAAAGCCTTTGACAGAGTTCCTACAGAACGGCTCTTCAGATGTCTACTCCATATTAGGGCTCAAGAGGAGATGATATGGGGGATGTACCCCTTATATGAGAGAGTATCAAGTAGATTCAGATGCCCAGCGACCTATTCGATCCACTCGCTAGCACCATTAGGGTGAAGCAAGGATGTCCTCTCTCACCCACCCTCTTTGGTCTATGCATTGACGAGATAGTGGGCTTCATATGGCAAGAGGGAGGGGAGGGCATTGTGGTACGAGGCAGCACTATCCACGTTCTTTTATATGCTGATGATATTGTAGTAGTTTCAGAGTCTGCACAGGGTCTACAACGTCAACTACACAGCCTAGACGATTTTTGCACACATAGAGGGCTATCAGTGAACATTGGTAAAACCAAGGTTCTGATCTTCCATACCTCAACAGAGGTGAGGAGACAGTTCTTTCACGGAAGAAGGCAGACCCATCGAGGTGGTCGGATCATTTGTATATCTAGGAGTGACATACATAAGCTTCTCTCGGTTTTCTCCATGTCTAAGGCAGCACGTGATCACATCACACGAGGATACACAGCACTAGCTTTGATGAAGTGACACAGCCACCAGACATATTTTTAGGAGCCCCGCACAAAGGGTTGGCTCTTCAACACTTTGGTTACCCAAGACTCATGTATGGAGCAGCCATATGGGATCGAGATTAGCCGCATCATCATGGACAGCATTGGAGAGGTCGCAAATCTGAAGCAAATCTTCGGTACCCCATGATATCATCAGGCAGAGCTTGCTGCACCAACGATGCTAGTAGAGGCACTCTTTGGGGTATGCCTATTACACAGGATCCAAAGCATGAACATAGAGCGCATCACTTACAGAGCTTTCCAGGCATCACACGACATGGTGCTAGCAAGAGACACCTCTTCATGGTATGCTAAGACACGAGATTGGCTAGCCCACCATGGATTTGATATAGACAGACGACCACAAGTACAATACGACTACCAGCCCCTCACCTATTTGCTAGAGGAGTCCCTTGAGAGGAGAGATAGTGCCCAGTATGCCATACAAAGATAGAGGGTGAGGAGCACCTGGTTACCAGATGCCCAGCATACTCAGACTTACGAGCACAGTTTGAGACAGAGGAGTCACTCCAGCTATGCATGACTACTGGAGACCAGCGGAGGATGGGACGCTTCCTCACGGCGGCATATGAGAGACAAGAGCAGATGCTACAGCCCACGCATCAGACACGGGTGAGTACGCAGCAGACTATCACTCAGTTTTTTCAGCGAGCTGGGCCACATCAGACAGACCCGCCTCCCAGAGGCATAGGGCTCCTGCTCCAGCAGGAAGCGGCACAGAGAGTTCGAGGCTGACCATGTATGATTGGGTACCGACGACCATGATTGTACCAGGAGGATATCTCACGCATCAGGTTAGCCCACGACCACATGATGGAGTAGTGGTGCACCACCACCACCACTTGGGCAGCGTTCTTTCAGGAGGTACTCAGACCGCTGCCGATGTACCAGATACTCCACCCACCTCCACCCATCACCAGAAGTTAAGATATACACATTCACTCCCCATGGGTCCCCTGTGTATTAGATGTGGCCATTATCTGCAGAGTCAGAGCTACACACCACGACTTTATCCCCACTACCTCCTCATTACTAAGTACACCATCCTTTTGTTGTTTTCAGCCTACACAGTTTAGTGTAGCGAGTATTTCTTCCTTTTCATTTCTACATAGAGATTACCATAGTTGTACATGGTTTTGTCTCATAGGCCAAGTTTGGCCTTTGAAAGATGTTAATATAAGTTTCTTTCTTTCTTTTCTCCCCCCCCCTCCTTTTCCCTTTTTCTTTTCTTCTTCTTCTTCTCCTTCTTCTTCTTCTTTTTATTCACTCACTCTCAAGCTCATCCTCAGAGGGAAATTTAATTGAATGATGAGAGAAGATTAAGAAAACAGAGCCTTGTGCTTTTTCAGCAAACAGCAGGTATTAAGAATGCGATGTGTCTTCCGTCTCAGCAAATTGACATGATAAGACGATGTTTTCAATATTATGATGTTTGGTAAATGTCGAGGAAAAAGATGGGAAGTGGTATCCTGATTGTACACTTTATTTGAGCATCCCTTCAACCAGCATCAGACCCAGAACCTGGTTAGTGGCATAGAGGAGCAGTTGATCGTGACATGACTTCAGGCCATGCCATTTTATGTAAGGAGGTCATTATGTTAAGTACTCAGGAACCTAACATGGCGACTGTCTAGTCTGATACCTGAATTCCATAAGGAAGTAAATCCTAGTGGATTCCATTCTCACATATTTGTGCAGTCAGATCATTTTCCAACTTGGCAGAACATTATTATCTGTTGAGAGCGTCTCCCTAAGAATGTTTTTGTAACTGCAGGTCATGGTGTTGACAGATCTATCTTTATAAAACCAGCCACACTCCATATAACTGTATTAATGCTCAAGTTATGGAACACGGATCGTGTTGCAGCTGCAATAGACATCCTGCAGGTTTATTTCAGTATGCCTTTCGACATTTATCTGTTGATGTTCTTTTATTTCTTTATTAACTACTGAAAGAATGTATCATGAACTTTATTATGGTGCTGGATAATAACATTAGAGATCATGTCCTGCAACCCACTGATCTTCTTTATAGGCTGTTATCTCAGCCTTTCTTTCTGGCTCTTTTGGGATTTTTTTTCACATGTACACATTGAGTTAGATCCACCCTGAAGTTTTCTTGTTGAATGAGAAACTGTGGTTCATATTATGATATATCAACTGCATTCTCTCAGGCTAGAGATTTTTGCAATAACTGTACTTCAATAATGCATCAGCCACTCTCTACATCATGAAAAGGGAACAATGACAGAAGTTAAGGCCTACATATCAGCCTGCAATTATAATTCAGTGTCATGCCTTACATTTTCTAATTTAAAATTTGAAAGCCAACAAAGTAATAACGAAAAGTACTAGTTTGATTCAAGAGTTAACCTAGGGTTATGTCATCTTAGCTCTGTCTATCTATGTGACTCTCTCTCTCTCTCTCTATCTATCTTTGTGTACGTGTGTACTTCTTTTAACTGAGCTTCATTTTAATGCAAGAATCTCAACTCAAAGTTGATGGAGGCGTTGGATAATCAACCAGTTCTAGTGAGACTTAAGGGTGTGGTGAGTATTTTTCAAATCTAAGATTATATTTATATCTGAATGCATCATTGAGCAATGCTATTTTGGCTATTTATTGAGTCATTAATCTATGATTTTGGTTTTAAGTGAAGAGTAAATGTGTGTGCATCACTTTTTTACTAGAAAACTAAGGAAGGAAAATAGTTAGGCTTACCAATATTAATATGCATTGAATTGCATCTCTGCAGTGTCAGCCATGGAGTGGCCATTGTTGCCTTTTAGCTTGTCTTCTTCCTTCAAAAACATAACCAAAAAAAATTAGACAAAAAAAAATCGACCTTAAAAAGATTAGGCTCAAAAGAAAATAGACCAAAAATCAAAATCGACCAAAAAAATTTAGACCAAAAAAACCGACCTAAAAAAAATTAGCCTAAAAAAATACACCAAAAATCAAAATTGACCAAAAAATAGCATTAAAAAAAAAAGACCAAATCAAAATCGACCAAAAAAAATTAGACAAAAAGATGGACCTTAAAAAAATTAGCCTAAAAAAGAGAGACAAAAAATCAAAATCGACCAAAAAGAAAAGAAAAAAAAATCGACTTTTTGGTTACTTGGGGTTCTTTGAAAATAGGCCAATGTTTTTTATCGATTTTTTTTTTTTAATATAACATTTTAATGGCAAGGCTTAGCCCACTTTTTCTCATCAAGTTGGGTAAAATAGTCGATTTGTGCTTCTTTGCAATGTGCTTAATGAAGAAATGTGACAAAGCCTTAAGCATCTAGTTGAACACGATGATAGGTTTTATTGTTTGCAAAACTAAGTTAAACCCTACTAGTGCATAAGGGAAAGGATTATATTAATTATTATTTTTCTATCTAGTATATACAATATGTACAGTGGTGATCCAATTGCCTTCAATGGGTTTCTTGGGAAGGTTGATAAGGTTTGAGACGAGACCCGTTTACCAGAGGGATTTGGGTCCCTTCAAGAGTGGAGAGATGTACTACCTCTTGAGGAAAGATCTCTTTTACCTTGTAAGGACCTGTCCATCTAGTGGATAACTTCTTTTCTTTTCTATTGTACAAGCTTGATTGATATAGTAGGACCAACGATCCTTCCTTGATTTCCGTCTTCCACAGATTTCTGTTGTGCCATGCTTTCCGCTTCATATGCTCTTTCTCGAGAGTTGAATTTGCGATTGTCCTCTTTTCCTCCAGTTGATGTAATCTGTTCATATCGATGTTACTTATGACTTGCAAACTATCCATCCTTGGATGTCCCACTCTTATCCTTTTAGAAATTTTAATGGAGCTACTGCTTCAAGACCATTTGCTAATTGGAAGGGAGTGTGTTTCGTGGTTACCTTGAAAGCCATCGAATGCCCATACCACACCTAGGTAGGTGGTGCCCCATATCAAAAGATGGAGGTAGCACACTTTCCTCAAGAGAGAGATGAGTACCTTGTTGGTGCGTTTTGCTTGATTGTTGGCTCGTGGGTAATATGCACATGAATTTTTGTGGAAAGTTTTGTACTTTGTAAATATTTAAGTTAGGGTTTTGTTGATGAAATGAGATCCTTGGTCACTTGTAACCTCAATGGGAGAACCATATCTGCAAAAAATGTTTTCATACAAGAAAACAACTACCGTGTGAGAAGTGCAATCTTTTGTTGCCAAAACTTCCACCCATTTGGTGGCGTAGTCAGTGGCCACCAACAAATACTTCACATTCGATGGAGAAATGGTGGGATAAATTGGCGGTACAAAATCTAATCCCTATTTCTCAAATGGTCTCCATGGTAAAGAAATTTGCAAGGGTTTGTTGTTGAGCTTATTTGGTTTTGGTGCACAATGCTTGCAAGTGTCACATGTCTTTGCATATTGTGTTGCATCTCAAAAAAGATAAGGCCACCATAATCCTTCATGTAAGATCCGATGTGCTGTTACGTGACTTGGATAATGGCATGCAGCCGTTCCTTCGTGGGCTTCCTCTAGTATTTGTTGTACTTCATGTGGAAGGACGCATCTCCTATACATCCCATTGTGTCCAACTCCAAAAAGAGTATTTTGAATGATTGAAAAATCCTTACTTTTGAGTAGCAATCTTCTCCGTTCTAGTGGTGTGGGATAAGGTGGTCAGGATCTTGTTGTTAACAAATGATGAATGTCTTGGAAGTTGGGACCAATGGTAAGTGCTTACTTGGAATAAAGATTGATCTCGAAGGTTGTCTTCTATGCCCGTATCTAGTACTGGTTGTCCTTTAATCCTTGAGAGGTTATATGCCATCACGTGGTGCTTCCCATGTCGTTGAACTAGTTCGAAGTTGAATTCTTGGAATAAGAGTAGCCACCTCCACACTCTTCCATAGATGTTTGGCTTGTTTAGCAAATATTTGATTGCTTGATGATGATGACGGTGAAGTGAACTCCCAATAAATAATGAAGAAACGTCTTAAGAGCAAAAACAATAGCAAGTGCTTCTCTCTCAGTAGTACTATATTTGCGTTTTGCTTTAGTTAAAGTTTTGATAGCATAGTAAATTGATCGATGAAGTTTATGCTCTTTGCTAGGTTGTGTGAGTATGGTCCTACTGTTATAGAACTTGCATCCACATGTACGTGGAAGGTAGCATTCCAATCTGGTACTAGTAAAATAGGTGGGTTGATGAGTTTGGATTTTAGAAGAGTAAATGCATTGTCTTCTACTTCAGTCCATTGAAAGGGTACGATTTTGCTAACGAGCCTAGAGGGGGGCTTAGTTATCTCGGCATACATTTTTATGAACTTGAAGTGATAGCCGGTATGTCCTAAGAAAGTTTGAATTTCTTCGGTATTAATTGGTTTAGGCATATGTAATATTGCTCTGATTTTGTCAGGATCGGGAGCCATACCTTTTGATGAGACTATGTGACACAAGAGTGTCCCTTCTGTCACCAAAAAGTGACATTTATTTGGGTTGAGTTTTAATTTGGCTTCTCGGCAAGCACTAAAAACTTGTTCCAATTGACAAATATGATCAGTGAAGTCTTCCATCGGAGAGGAACATCCAGTGCTTGAAAAGGTGGAGAAGTTGTCCTTAAAGATTCTCAAGAATTTTGGCAACAATGATCAAAAGATTGAGTGGATCACTCGATTGAAAGAGGAAGGAGTGTTGCATAATTCAAAAGCCATTTTTGTATATACATACAAACCCCAAGGTGTTACAAATGCACTTTTTGCTTGGTCCTTTGGATGGATGAACACTTGGTTGTATACGCTAAATCCATCCATGAAACTGTATAAAACATGACCAACCGCATCTTCTAAAACTTGTTCTGAAAATGGGGTTGGAAACCCATCAAGAATCGTAACCTTGTTCAAAGCCCTAAAATCAACACAAACACGAATCTTGTTGGATTGCTTCTTTTGAACTATTACCATCGATGATAACCATTCTGAATGCTCCATGGGGATAATGATCCTTGTTTCCTCTAGCTTTTCTATTTCTTTTTTGTCTGCTTCTGCATACTTTGGATTAAGACGATAAATCCTTCCTCTTATTGGTTTAACATCGTGAATCAATGGAATAGAATGCTCTCCAAGATGGACAGGAGTTCCTTCCAAGCCATGGTAACTCCATGCAAGCACATCCTTGAAATTTTGCATGAAAATGGTTACTTGATGTAGCAATGACGGATGATCCCTAAACCATATTGCTAGCGAAATTGGTTGTGAATGTTCAGCATTACCGAGGTTGACTTGCCTTATAGGTTGAGATATCATGGTTGACGCTTCATTTTGGTCTTCAAAAATGCGTTGTGGATAAGCCGAAGGCTCCTCTATGTTGATCTTTGATTCCTTTTCTTGCATCCATAAAGGTGAAAGCTCTTTTGTCCACTGTATGTCGGATGGTATAGGTAATTGGTTTACTGTTGTGTTTTTTTCTTTTCTTTTCCCAAGTTGGGCTAAATCTTTTGAAATTCCTTTCTTTCCCCTCCTGAAGTCCATGACTGGTTCTCCAAGCTCGAGAGTTTCTACGTGTTCATAGTCCTCTTCACAAATAGATACACTATAACATGGATAGGCTTCCATCCATTCCAAAAGATCTTGGTCATCGTATATTTTAATTTCGTTACATGCTTCCACAACATGAATGTGTTGTTCTTCAAGAATAGTGAAAGAGTAAGCATTGCCTCCATGAGACCCTCTACGATCCAAATGTACTTTCCTTGGTAGGTTAATCAGAATGGTATCATTTTCCCAATCGTGCATGGCTTGGATGTGCCTTAGCCATGGCCTCCTTATGAGTAGAGGAAAGCCTTCATTGACCTGCGGTAGATTTAACACCACCAAATCTAAACAAGAAGGTCATACCCTCTATCTCTACAAGTAACTTTTCTACAATTCCAAGAGGTTCAACTCGACTTTGGTCAGCCAAGGTTATTGTGAACCTTGATTCACCTGAAAGTTGGAGTCCTAGTAATTTAAGGGTAAAAGCTGGCATGAGATTTATGCCTGAACCATGATCGATTATTATTCCCTTTATAGTCTTTCCTTATATAGTGACCCATAGACATGGACTCCTGAAGTCAGTTAGAGAGTTGGTTGATACCTTTGTGAAGTTATCTGAAATTGAAGCTTTCATCATATTTGTTGGAGGGTGTGTACCATTTATTGCAAGCATTGTTATTATGACTTCACTTCTAAATCTTTCATCCTATCTTAATAGATCATACAATGGTACATGGTGGAAGGTGTTCTTTAGTAGCTCCTCAGTTTTGATGATGGATGGTATTGGCAAAGGTAGAGGAGGTTTGTTAGTTGAATGTAGTTCCTTCATGGTCTCTTCAAAAGCCTTGTTTATTTCCTGCAAAACTTCAGAATTTTTCATACTTGTGTCTTTTTCTTGCGGGCAGAGCAG
The DNA here is from genome assembly GCA_020310875.1 of Ceratopteris richardii. NCBI lineage: Eukaryota > Viridiplantae > Streptophyta > Polypodiopsida > Polypodiales > Pteridaceae > Ceratopteris > Ceratopteris richardii. The sequence goes on along the minus strand of CM035408.1, from coordinate 8,147,983 downwards.
ATGACTGGCGACCTGGAGCAGGGAGCGGGCTAGAATAGAAATGTTCAGATTTCTTTAAAGAGTGATGGCTCATCAAGGTAGATAAATTGTCAAAAGAAATGTGAAAAACTCCTAAATAGAAATCAGATCAAAGAGTTTCTCCCCGATTCTCAGATAAAGAGAGTGCATATCTACATCATAGGTGTTAGGGACCACCATTATCTGAATGTAAAGCCTTAAGCTCAGATCCCTTCTCAATCTCTAATGAGACAAACCATTTTCTAAAAATAAGGAATACCTCTACCTTAGACTTGATAGGATACACCCACAGTTTAGCATAATCTATGAAAGTGACAAAGTAAAGAGCACCATCTAATGACCTAGTGGGCATAGGACCACACATCAATATGGATAAGATCTAATGGCTGATCTGAAGAGTCAATGTGTGTTCTATGAACATCCCTAATTTTCTTTCCATATTGACAATGTTCGCAAAATGAAAAATTGGAGAAAGATAACATAGGTAAGTAGCCAGAACGAGAAAGATTTCCCATTCCACTACGAGATGTGGCCCAAATGGCCATGCCATATGCAAGCCATAGGCTGTTGACAGCCAACAAATGTTCTTTCTGTGATACAAATAAAACATCCAGTAAGATAATGCGTTTGATACAAAATATTTTTCTGCCACCTCCTTTGAAATAGAATGTCATGAGCCTCAAGCGACCTTTAGGAGGCATTTGGGTTGTAACATATAGCAGCATACATTGTCTGACCACTTGTGTAATGTATTCTGAACCATGTGAGACTTCTATAACTACATTCATAGAGGTCATATCTGATAATGCTGACTGTTAAAACTCACCTGTACAGTTTGGTTTATCTGCTTCCTATATAACCATCCATGTCCACACATATACGCAGTTATCTACTAATGTTTGAAATAAAGGCCTTTTTTTCCTTCGTTTTATGATATTTGGATGCAGGAGTGTATGAAGGGCTCTCCAGCAAGAGCTCATGTTTTATATGCAAAAGTGGAAGATGCAGATCAAAGAAATCACCTATTATGTGCCTGCAGTATCCATCATATTTTGATTCGGCTCTCTAAATGCATATCACCATGTTTGCACAATTCAAAGAACAGTGACAATGCATATGAGTTCCGACTGCTAGAGAAGCTTTTCCTGCAGTCGAGTACACAGTGACAGTGGTAAACTTTGGTTCGCTTGTCCATTTTGTTCATCGTTGGTCCGAAACTATGATGATACTTATGATCACTGTGAATGGTCTTCTGAAATTTATAATTGCTAAAACGATATTTACAAAATAATTGGCGAAAAGTCAGTTACATGCATCTGGGTCCTTGTAAACAACACACGTGTAACCTTAATATTGCAAGATGTCATCAAGGAAGCTTTCATAGAAGCTGGTCTGGTAGCAGAAAAGGATAAAAAGCAAGAAATAAAGGTGAGTTCTTTTTTCCCGGCCAAAAAATCAGTTGCTTTTAAGTTTTACTTCTGTTCAGCCCAATCCGACACACTTTTAAGCTGCAATTGATTTTTTTTTCTTTTAAATGGGTTCTTGAAACATCTTTTATGAGAAATTTTTATTTTATCCATTGCCATAATTGTGTAATCGCAT